>BPLR01002826.1:0-38687 GCA_021605095.1 Caerostris extrusa
TTCAGACATGACGAGATTATGCACTTATGTAATTACTATCTGAGATTCGAATCCACTTGTGGGTTCTATTGCAGACGCTGTTTTCAGAAATTTGGATTATGCACGTATGCAATTATTGTCCGAGATTCGAATCCACTTATAGGCTCCACAGTAGTGGCTGTTTTCAAACATGACGAGATTATGCACTTATGCAATTACTATCTGAGAGTCGAATCCACTTAAGGGCTCTACTGCATCCGCTGTTTTCAGAAATGTCGAGATTTTCACGTATGCAATTACTATCTGAGATTCGAATCCACTTGTGGGTTCTATTGCAGACGCTGTTTTCAGAAAATCTGTTTTCACGTATGCAACTGTTATCTGAGATTCGAATCCAAACGCTGTTTTCAGAAATTTGGTTATACACGTATGCAGCTACTATCTAGGATTCGAATCCACTTATGGGGTACTTTGCAATAGCTGTTTTCAGACATGACGAGATTATGCACATATATAATTACTATCTGAGATTCGAATCCACTTGTGGGCTCTATTGCAGCTGCTGTTTTCAAAAATTTGGAGAATTTGCACTTATGCAACTACAATTTGATATTAGAATCCACTTGTGCGCTCTATTGCAGCAGCTGTTTTCAGAAATGTCGAGATTTTGCACGTATGCAACTACAATCGGAGATTCGAATCCACTTGTGGGCTCAACTACAGCAGCTGTTTTCAGACGTGACGAGATTATGCACTTAATCAATTACTATCTGAAATTTTTCGTATGCAATTACTGTCCGAGATTCGAATCCACTTATGGGCTCTACTGCAGACGCTGTTTTCAAAATCATGACGAGATTATGCACTTATGCAATTACTATCTGAGATTCGAATCCACTTATGGGCTCTACTTTGCAGTCGCTGTTTTAAAACATGACGAGATTATGCACTTATGCAATTACTTTTCTGAGATTCGAATCCACTTGAGGGCTCTATTGCAGGCGCTGTTTTCAGAAATGTCGAGATTTTGCACGTATGCAACTACAATCTGAGATTAGAATCCACTTGTGGGTTCTATTGCAGACGCTGTTTTCAAAATTTGGATTATGCACGTATGCAACTACTATCTGGGATTAGAATCCACTTATGGGCTCTATTGCAGCAGTTGCTGTTTTCAAACATGACGAGATTATGCACTTATGCAATTACTATCTGAGATTCGAATCCACTTGTGGGCTCTCTATTGCAGACGCTGTTTTCAGACATGACGAGATTATGCACTTATGCAATTACTATCTGAGATTCGAATCACTTTTGGGCTCTATTGCAGACGCTGTTTTCAAAAATCGAGATTATGCACTTATGCAACTATTATCTGAGATTCGAATCCACTTGTGGGTTCTATTGCAGACGCTGTTTTCAGAAATTTGGATTATGCACGTATGCAACTACTATCTGAGATTCGAATCCACTTATGGGCTCTTTGCAGTCGCTGTTTTCAGACATGACGAGATTATGCACTTATGTAATTACTATCTGAGATTCGAATCCACTTGTGGGTTCTATTGCAGACGCTGTTTTCAAAAATTTGGATTATGCACGTATGCAATTACTATCTGGGATTCGAATCCACTTATGGGCTCTACTGCAGTCGCTGTTTTCAAACATGACGAGATTATTTGGATTTATGCAATTACTATCTGAGATTCGAATCCACTTATGGGCTCTATTGCAGTCGCTGTTTTCAAAATGACGAGATTATGCACTTATGCAATTACTATCTGAGATTCGAATCCACTTGGTGGGCTCTATTGCAGACGCTGTTTTCAGAAAATGTCGAGATTATGCACGTATGCAACTACTATCTGAGATTCGAATCCACTTGTGGGTTCTATTGCAGACGCTGTTTTCAGAAATTTGGATTATGCACGTATGCAACTACTATCTGAGATTCGAATCCACTTATGGGGCTCTTTGCAGTCGCTGTTTTCAGAAACATGACGAGATTATGCACTTATGTAATTACTATCTGAGATTCGAATCCACTTGTGGGTTCTATTGCAGACGCTGTTTTCAAAAATTTGGATTATGCACGTATGCAACTACTATCGAGATTCGAATCCACTTATGGGCTCTACTGCAGTCGCTGTTTTCAAACATGACGAGATTATGCACTTATGCAATTACTATCTGAGATTCGAATCCACTTATGGGCTCTATTGCAGCCGCTGTTTTCAGAAATGTCGAGTTTTTGCACGTATGCAATTACTAATCTGAGATTCGAATCCACTTATGGGCTCTATTGCAGCCGCTGTTTTCAAAAATGACGAGATTATGCACTTATGCAACTACTATCTGAGATTCGAATCCACTTGTGGGTTCTATTGCAGCACGCTGTTTTCTATCTGGATTATGCACGTATGCAATTACTGTCCGAGATTCAATCCACTTATGGGCTCTTTGCAGTCGCTGTTTTCAAACATGACGAGATTATGCACTATATAATTACTATCTGAGATTCGAATCCACTTGTGGGCTCTATTGCAGCCGCTGTTTTCAAAAATTTCGATTTTGCACGTATGCAACTACTATCTGAGATTCGAATCCACTTATGGGCTCTATTGCAGCGCTGTTTTCAAACATGACGAGATTATGCACTTATGCAATTACTATCTGAGATTCGAATCCACTTGTGGGCTCTTTGCAGTCGCTGTTTTCAAACATGACGAGATTATGCACTTATGCAATTACTATCTGAGATTCGAATCCACTTGTGGGTTCTATTGCAGACGCTGTTTTCAAAATTTGGATTATGCACGTATGCAATTACTATCTGAGATTCGAATCCACTTATGGGCTCCACTGCAGTCGCTGTTTTCAGACATGACGAGATTATGCACTTATGCAATTACTATCTGAGATTCGAATCCACTTGTGGGCTCTATTGCAGCCGCTGTTTTCAAAAATGTCGAGATTTTGCACGTATGCAACTACAATCTGAGATTAGAATCCACTTGTGGGTTCTATTGCATCGCTGTTTTCAAAATGACGAGATTATGCACTTATGCAATTACTATCTGAGATTCGAATCCACTTGTGGGTTCTATTGCAGTCGCTGTTTTCAGAAATGTCGAGATTATGCACGTATGCAATTACAATCTGAGATTCGAATCCACTTGTGGGATTCTATTGCAGACGCTGTTTTCAAAAATTTGGATTATGCACGTATGCAACTACTATCTGGGATTAGAATCCACTTATGGGCTCTGCTGTAGTCGCTGTTTTAAAAACATGACGAGATTATGCAATTACTATCTGAGATTTGAATCCACTTGTGGGATCTATTGTAGCCGCTATTTTCAAAAATGTCCAGAGTTTGCAAGTATGCAACTACAATCTGAGATTAGAATCCACTCTTGTGGGTTCTATTGCAGACGCTGTTTTCAGAAATTTGGATTATACACGTGTGCAACTACTATCTAGGATTCGAATCCACTTATGGGGTACTTTGCAATAGCTGTTTTCAGACATGACGAGATTATGCACATATGTAATTACTATCTGAGAATCGAATCCACTTGCGGGCTCTATTGCAGCTGCTGTTTTCAGAAATTTGAGAATTTGCACGTATGCAACTACAATCTGATATTAGAATCCACTTGTGCGCTCTATTGCAGCGCTGTTTTCAAAAATGTCGAGATTTTGCACGTATGCAACTAAAATCTGAGATTCGAATCCACTTGTGGGCTCTACTGCAGTCGCTGTTTTCAAACATGACGAGATTATGCACTTATGTAATTACTATCTGAGATTAGAATCCACTTGTGGGCTCTATTGCAGGCGCTGTTTTCAGAAATTCGAGATTTTGCACGTATGCAATTACAATCTGAGATTAGAATCCACTTATGGGCTCTATTGCAGACGCTGTTTTCAAAATGACGAGATTATGCACTTATGCAATTACTATCTGAGATTCGAATCCACTTGTGGGTTCTATTGCAGACGCTGTTTTCAGAAATTTGGATTATGCACGTATGCAATTACTATCCGAGATTCGAATCCACTTATGGGCTCCACAGCAGTGGCTGTTTTCAAACATGACGAGATTATGCACTTATGCAATTACTATCTGAGATTCGAATCCACTTACGGGTTCTATTGCAGCCGCTGTTTTCAGAAATGTTGAGTTTTTGCACGTATGCAATTACTGTCCGAGATTCGAATCCACTTATGGGCTCCACAGCAGGGGTTGTTTTCAAACATGACGAGATTATGCACTTATGCAATTACTATCTGAGATTCGAATCCACTTAAGGGCTCTACCGCAATGCGTAAAATAAAACCTTTTTATTTATACGCGAGACACGGCCCTTATTTTGTGATTTGGTCATTAATCTTCTCGACTACCACAAATAATTACGTAAAATAAAACCTTTTTATTTATACGCGAGACACGGCCCTTATTTTGTGATTTGGTTCATTAATCTTCTCGACTACCACAAATAATTACGTAAAATAAAACCTTTTATTTATACGCGAGACACGGCCCTTATTTTGTGATTTGGTTCATTAATCTTCTCGACTACCACAAATAATTACGTAAAATAAAACCTTTTTTTATTTATACAAGAGACATTGCCTTTTTAATGCAAAAATTTATAGATAGCGTGCGTTGGTATAGTAACTATATGTAAACGTCACGTGTATATGTATATGTCACGTGTTCATGCGTTTATGAAGTAAGTTCTCATTTATTCGAAATTGATTAATAAATAAAATTTAATTAAAAATGACGCTTATAATTGTTTTGTGCAAATCATAAAATAGGGGCATATATTGGGTTAATGAGTAAATCTATTTTACATGATGAATAAAAGGTTATAAAACATTTTTATAAGTATGCAACTTGTACCTACTTTTTAAAATGCTCTGTTTCGCTACTTTTTTCGAATTTAAAGTTTAAAAAAATTTTTTTTTTTTTACGTTATTTCTGAAAATAATACCTTCGCTATTTCTCTTTGACCAACAAAAAAACCAATTTGCATTTTTCAAAAACTGCGTGTTTTATTTCGAATTTGTAATTACTTCTCGCTGAAAATAACGGAAACTTATATTGCTTCTTTTTCTCCGAAGTGTGAACAGCAAAAAAAAAAAAGAATATTTTTATCATTTTTTTTCTTTTAATGTGTTTTAGAAATATTTTCGGTTTAAATTGCTTTTTTTCTTAATCATTTGTCAAAGTAGAGTGAAGATTAAAGAAAAAAAAAAAAAAAAAAAAAAGAAAGAAAGTGAAAGATTATTTTCGGAAAATAAAAGGAACACAATCACTTCTGGAATTAAAAAAAAAACTTTCACATTTATGCTTGTTATCTAAAAATATCTTGACAATTATATAAATGGGAAACATATTTTACTGTCCAGAAATATTCTAATTAAATTGTGATTTTTAGGGCTAAATGGGAACCATTCTGTTGCTTTTTAAACTTCTTCTTATATCCAGAATTATTGTAATTGTTTATGTTATTAATGATAAGTTTATTTGACTGAAATATATTTCTTCAAAATTTTTAAGTATAATTTATTTCAAATAAAAAACCATTTACATGTCTTCATCATTATCATCATTCATTTTTTTTTTTTCTGCAATTGTTATAATACATTGTTACATGTTATCTTCATAAATTATAATTCTAGAAAATTAGCAAACAAAAATATAATTTCATATTCATGTATTCCAGAAATAGAATATATCCTCAAAATATATCTATATCAAAATAATAGAATATTCCCTCAAAATCATAATGTAGTGTGCAGGTTAGGCAACCAGATTGTAACTGTGTGCAGTTGGGTGGAGGTACTTGAGGCTTTATTTACACAAGCACCATACACATGCAATTAGAGACATACTCAAAGACATAGACTCAAAGACATTAGAGACACAGAGCTCAAAACCTCCACAGGACGTTTCAGTGTCAATTCATAGAAATGTTTTGCATACTAGGGTGAACGACATATAAAATTAATTCCTTTTTTTAAGTGATTATAATATTAATGGTAAAAAAATCTTTCGTAATTTTTCCTTGTACAAGAAATATTTTCTTTCTAAAACCTCAGTTGCCTCAGGTTTCAACCCAACCACACGTTACAATTCGGACCTGCACACAACATTTTTACATTAAATATAAAAAAATTATAGCATTTTAATGCATAGTTTTTAATTTAATCGTAAAACGACATTAGTGAAAAAAAGTCTTTATAAGATCCTATTTGATTTTATTTATCAACATTTAAACAATACTGACTTATCGTCTGATGATATTCAAAATTATTTTTACAACGGAAGGTGAAAACTTTTATACATTGCTGAATAATTATCTTAAGTTTGAAACAAAGTAATCTTTTCGGAAAGACGATAAATAAAAAAAATTTTTTGCGATGATCTAAAAATACTTCAATGATAGTTTTAAATAAGTAATAACTTTATGCTGTTCAAACACACTTAACCATCTGAAAAAAAAAAAAAATTAATTACGTTAGTATTTCTTAATAAGAATGTTTTTGCTTAAATTAATAAACAAGACAAATCAAAAACTTCGAAACTTTTTTTTTCAAAACCGTACAAACTTAGGGGAATTAAAAAAGACAATATAACACAGCAGTAATCCAATTAACACTTTTATAATTTATATTGTGTCCCTTTAAAAAAATTCTCTATTTTGAAGAAATCCGCGTATTTTTATGGGTTAACCCAATTCCTTTGTCAATTTTTTGTTCTTTTTAACAAACCATTAAAATACAATTAATAATTTTTTTTTTGTAGTTTTATTGATAAATTCTATCTTGAAAAATTCCAAACAATAGGGCTTAAGTCTTCATCATGAGAAACAAAGGGTAAAAAGCTATTATCTCACATCTCATTTTGGGTATTCCGAAACATGGCTGGCCCAGACTTTGTGAAAAATATCAAATTATAGTAATTTCTGCCTTGTTTTTCGAAAGAAATTTTCAATTTCCTCACAACATAAGAATCTTCGATACTTTTGTGATCCTCAAACTTATATACAGTCCGTCAATTGAGAATTTTTCTTTTACAGTAACTTTTCTGAAAAGAGTGATGCCAGATTTTTGTTCTTGAAAAGAAAAAATTATCGTCTGCTTTTGTCAGACGATTACTCTTTCAAGATTTGGTAACAGCAGGTGTTCCTTTTCTTTTCTTTTTTCGAGCAATGAAAGCAAATCTCATTTTTAATCCCTTGATTGAGTTTTTCGCTTTGTTCTGTTTATGCAATGAATATAACAAACGTAAGCCTTTTGCATAAATTTCTTTTCTGTTGCTTTTTCATTTATTTTTTTTTTTTTTTTTCCTTTTCATTTCGTATTAATGGTGACTTGTTAATTTCATAATTTTTTTGATGATTTTTAGAACTATGTAGAAGGACTAAAATGTCCATAAAAATTTTAACAAGATTTTATTTCCTATCCGTCTAATTATCTACCACTATGTGATTTTTCCCAAAAAAGCAAATTATAGCTTTAGTACAGCAGTTTATAGATTTTGCTATTAAATATTTTGTGTTTCTTGTTTTATACCTTACATTCGTATTACAAAAAAAAAAAAGAACTTTTTTGTGTTCTAAATATTTCTTACTTATTTAGTCAAATTATTTTAGCCATACAAAAGCAAACTAAATATTTGTATGTTGTTCATTTTGTAATTCTTGGGATATGGCTGTGATAATTGAGATCATTATTTTCAAAATCAAAGTTTCATTATATAGTATTCTATATTTTATTATTGCGTGGTAGGGATTAATATAATTCAACTTTTTCGGGAAAATCCATGACTCGTTTTCTTGTTTCATATTTACATTTGTATTACACACACACAAAAAAAAAAAAAAAAAGGAATATGTTGGAGCATTTGAAAAAAAATTTTTTTTTCTTCAATAATTTTATTTATATTTTTATTGATCAATATGGATAATAATATGCTACTAGAGAGTTGTGGTGGTAGTGTGACTTGCGTCCGTAGCCTATCTTCAAACTACACGTGCTCCCGGGTAGTGCTAAATGAGTAACAGCACTGCAGCCCTTGCTTATGGCATAAAGATAACTGTATCAGCTGTATTAGAGCAACATTTAGAAATATTTCGTGTGCAATGATTTAGTATAAAGTTTTTAAATATTACTATATGGGTAACACAAATCTGAAAGTAATAAGAAAGACACGTAGAAAAAGTAAATAATACGGCCTGTCAACTCAAACCTTTCCTCCAGTTTCACGTTAATCTCAAAACCTCTACAGGACGTTTCAGTGTCAATTCATAGAAATATTTTGCATACTAGGATGAAAGACGTATAAAATTATTTCCCTTTTTTAAGTGATTTAACGAAAACGCTTCAACTACCAAGTCCTGTAAACAATATAGTCACTACGTGGCATTGTTAGATGGTTTGGAGCACATACAGTTGGCAAAAGATTTGTAGCTTGTCAGCTTTATTGTTGGTTGAATTAATTTGATTGATTAAATTTGGAAGCTTTTTATATCAGTGAAAAGAGAAATGAATTCTTTCATTAATATAATAGCATTTTGGAATAAGTTGAGATCTTCAATGCCAGTCAATGATCTTGGTTGGTTTTGATTTACAAAAGTTGAAGGAGGTACAGCTCCAGTGCATTTAGGTTGTTCTTAAGCATGGAAGCAAAACTGATGTTTGGGGTAACTTGTCTAGGAGGAATAACTTTGGGATAGGCAGACTGTCTGTTAGAGTTAGTATTTATCTTTGGAAATTTCAAAAGTAATCCGTGCTCATTACTGAAAATACATTAATTTTCCATAAAAAGTAACGCTGACCCTTGCATAACATAAAGGTCAAACTTTTCAATGAAAGTTATTCAAATACGGGAAGGCAGAAACAGATGCTCTCAGCAGTCGTGAAAAACAAATCAAATATGAAATGTCACCTGAAAATATTTGTGGTTGTTCAGAGAAAACCTGGGTTTCTTCCCCCATACGAATGTTAAAATATGCTTTGAAGATCATGATGATTAGCGTTTTGGGCTTTTGAACAGAGAGCTCCATCTGAAATCGGACAGTTGAACTAACTTGAAGGATTCATTATGTTTATGATCGGTATGATCACGTTTTGTCTAAATATAGAAAGTTTCTTTCGACAAAGTGATGGGGGTAACTTACTTTCCGTGGGGGTATCTTATTCAATTCCTTGTATTAGCTCACACTCACCCTATATATATCTCGTTCAAATTTTCAATCGTGAATAAAACACTTGTTATTCATCCACTCAAGTTCAAGTACATATTTTTTGAACTTGCAGTGGATGACACTTAATGTTAATACACTTTTTCAAATATTAAAGTAATTAAATAATTAATTAAATTTAGTTTTTTTTTTTAGATTTAAGTTGCATATGTTTACCAATAGATAGTGCCAGATAAACTTAAAAAAAAAAATGAATGAGAATTATTTATAAAGTACTTTCTGCATTATGGTGAAAAAAAAAGTAGGAATTGACTTAAATAATTTTTTATATATTACTTGTTTTCGTCTTAGAAGTGAAATCATTCCCCAAAACTTTAATTATATGTCTTTAAATGTGTTACACATTGTCTCTTGTTAATTATATGTGTGTGATGTTTGTGCATGTGTAAATATAGCTGTGTGTTCTTCAACATGTGTCTCAACTCAACCATACTCAGTTACAATTCGGATTGCGCAACCTGCACACTACAGTTTTACATTAAAAAGTACAATATTTTAATGGACAGTTTTCAACTTAGGCTTAAAACGACATAAATTGAAAAAAAAATCTTTAAAAATCTATATTTATTTTTATCTATCAAAATATTAACATGACTTATCATCTGATGATATTCAAAATTATCATCAGATGATAATATAAGTCATTTTTATAATGAAAGTAAAACTTTTATACATTGTTTAATAATTATCTTAAATTTGAAAGAAAGTATTATTTTCTGAAAGTCGATAAATATCGAAACTTTTAACCAATACTATAAAAAATACATGAAAAGTAGTCCTAAATAAATAATAACTTTATGCTATTCAAACAAACTTAACCATCTGATAAATTAAAAAAATAATTACGTTAGTATTTGCTTAATAAGAATGTTTTTGCTTAAAATTATAAACAAAACAAATCACACACTTTAGAATTTTTTTTTTTTTTTTTTAAATCATACAAATTTAGGGGACATCAAAAAATGACAATATAGCACAGTAGTAATCCAATTAATACTTTTATAATTTGTATTGTGTCCCTTTTAAAAATTCCCTTTTTTTGAAGGAATCCACGTGTCTGTGATGGGGACATTTTTATGGGTTAACCAAATTCCTTTATCAAATTTTCGTCTTTTTAACAAACCATTAAAATACAATTAATCAACTTTTTTTTGTAGTTTCTTTGATAAAATTCTACCTTGAAAAATTCCAAGCAAAAGAACTTAAGTCTTCATATCAGAAACAAAGGGAAAAAGCTGTTATCTTACATCTCATCTTGGGTTTTCCAAAAACATGTCGGCGCAGACTTTGTGAAAACATCAAATTGCAGTCGTTTCTGTCATGCAGTTTGCTTAAAAAAATAAACAAACAAATCAAAAACTTCAAAACTTTTTTTTTCAAAATCATACTAACTTAGGGGACGCCAAAAAAAATATAAAACAATGTAACACAGCATCCAATTAATAGATTTATAATTTGTATTGTGTCCCTTTTAAAAAATCACTTTTCGAAAGAATTATTATAGTTAACCAAATTCCTTTATCCATTTTGTGTCTTTTTAACAAACCATTAAAATACAATCAATCAACTTTTTTTTTTTATAGTTTTATTGAAAAATTCTATCTTGAAAAATTCCAAAACAAAAGGGCTCAAGTCTTCATCATCAGAAACAAACGGCTATTATCTTACCTCTCATTTTGGGTATTCCAAAAACATGTCGGCGCAGACTTTGTGAAAAATATCAAATCGCAGTCATTTCTGTCTTGTATTTCGAAAGAAATTTTCAATTTTCTGACAACATGAGCCTCTTCGATACTTTTGTGATCCTCAGACTTATATGCAGTCCGTCAATTAAGAACTTTTCTTTTACTAGAACATTTCTGAACAGTGTGATGTCAGTTTTTTGTCTTGAAAAAGAGAAAATTATCGTCTGCTTTTGTCAGACAATTCCTCTTTTAAGATTTGGTAACAGAAGGTGTTCTTTTTTTCTTCGAGCAATGAAATTAGATCTCATTTTTTTCCCCGCTTGATTGAGTTTTTCGTTTTGTTCTATTTATGTGACGAATATAATAAAAATAAACCATTTGCATAATTTCCTATTCTATTGTTTTTCACTTATTTATTTTGTTTTTCCTTTTCATCTCGTAATAATGGCGACTTTTTAATTTAAGATTTTTTTTTTTTTGCTAAATTTGCAAAACTATTTGTGTAATGTAGAATGCATGTAAAAATTTACTTTTATTTCCTATCCATCTAATTATCTACCACTGTGTAACGTTTTCTGAAAAAAAGCACATTATAGCGTTAGTACAACATTTCATGGATTTTGGCATTAATTCTTTTTACTCAGTCTGTTTATTGTACTGTAAATATTTTTTTTTATGTGTTTGTATAAACATGCATTCAAGTAATGATTTAGACTATTTTTATTGATTATAATTAACATTTAAGGAAAAACCTTATGCCTTATTTAAAAAAAAAACTACTTATTAATTATTATTAAAACTTTCAATATCTTACTTAACACGGACAATTCTTTACGTAGATTCTTGAATTCGCTGAACTGCCGAATTTGTTGATATTCCTCGGAGCACTAAATACAGGTGCCTATAGAGTAACAGCATTATTAGTTATTTTTCCAAGAACAAAATATTTTAAATATCTAATTAAAAATAAAATTAATTACAAAAATATTTTTAAATACAGGGTGATTATAATTAAAGCCCCTTTTCAAACTGCTGTAAAAAAAAAGAACAACTGATCACAATGAGTTCAAATTCGAACTAAAGATACTTGAAGAAGTAGGAAATAGTACGGTATCAAAAAAGGTTCCAAAGTGTATTAATACGTTACGCAATTTACTGCTAACCATTCTAATCTCTAAAATTTTAAATAAATCAATTCTACAGTTTTTCAAAGTATCTCTAAAGAAAATTTCCAATTTTAGAAGAAATAGTTTCACAATCTATGCTCTTTTAAGCAATTTTCCTTTATTCCATCAACAATATAAAGTCCTTTGATCTAAATTTGAAGGAATTTTTCGAATTTCCAAACATGCTGAATACTCATTCAGCAAAAAAAAACCACTCATTACTTTTAACCAGAATCAAATCTGTATTTGAAAGATAAACAAGAAATATATATAAAAAAAAATTAAGTCACCAAACTACTTTTTTTCACTAAATTGCAGAAAGTCCTTTATAAATAATTTTCAATCATTTTTTTAAGTTTATCTGGCGCCATCTTTTAGTAGATATATGCAACTTAAAACTAAAATTAACTAATTAAATTTAATTGCTGAATTAATATTTAATAAAACTGTATTAACATCCAGTGTCATCCGCTACAAGTTCAAAAAAATGTATTTGAAGTTGAGTGGATGAATAAAAAGTATTTTATGAACGATTGAAAATTTGAACAAGATATATATAGGGAGAATGAGAGCTAGTAGAAGGAATTGAAAAAGACGTCTTCTCATAGGTTCATTCTTAAACGTCTATTATATTTATTTAATGCTCGAAAGAGACAACTTCCAAATATCAGATGTTGGTTTATTTGTATTATTTATCTTCATACATTTTGTTAAAAAATGATTGGTATTGAGTAAAACATGTATATATTAAAGATTAAACTAAAAACAACTATATTAAACTAAAATTATTATAATACATATTATATTAATAATTATAATACATAAAATATTCGTTAGCGCTTTTTTAAATAGACATTTCTTGAATTAGAATGACACAAATACATTCAGTTCCTTGTGATATTTTCGGTTACCCCATTAATTTCTGAATCTATCAATCACATTTGAAATCCTTTTTTTTCCATTTGAAATTAAGATTTATACAAAACATTTTATGCAATTAAATTATTTAAGTGCTTGTTCTTAATTTTGCACTGTTTTAGTTCTTAATTGACATATTATCTTTATATAAAGTTACATCAAGTATAACTATAAAACTTAGAAGTCCAACTCTTTTCATTGAATCTAATAATATTTTATGGGAGGCGTAGTCAAAAAGCAATAAAAATTCTTATTAATTATATTTAATTAAACAAAAGCTACAGTTATTAAAATTAAAAGTCTCTTTTGAATTTTAAATTTAATAATCGTCTGCTTTCATCTGCATATTCATTACAAAAAAAAAAATAGATAAAAATAATATAATTTTGATTCTTTAATTCATTTAGAACGAAATTTTCTTATTGTAAATTTGCGATTTCGAACTATTTACCCCAAGAATCGTTTGCTGAACAGAAATGAATAGAAAATTACGTCAAACCTCTTAATTTACATTTATATTTCGTATTAATATTATTTATATTTAATTAAACAATAACTGAAACTTTCAAAATTAAAAATCTCTTTTGAATATTAAGTTTAATAATCGTCTGCTTTCATCAGCATACTGTTTACAAAAAAAAAAATAGACAAAAATTAATGTAATTTTTTATTCTTTAATTAAGTTAGATGAAATTGTTTTTGTTGCTCTTGTAAAATTTCAATTTCAGAATCGTTTGCTAAACAGAAATGAATAGAAAATTATCTCAAAGCTCTTTTTTATGCTTCCTTATTTGCATTTTCATTTCGTAGTAAAAAAAAATTTTTATCGTTTGGCTTTATTAGTTAAAAATAATTTATTGACATTTGAGTCAACGAGATTAAAAGATATTTTGAAATTTTTTCAGAACAGATCTGGAAATTATTCTGATAAATAACTGAAATTCTTGTAATTATGTTTATTTAATATAATTTTTGTTCTTTTAAAATGCACTGATATATAAGTGTAAAAGTTATTTATATTATACATCTATAAATTTTATTTATTTTATTTTACCCTAACAGATAGTTGATTGTAAATGTTCTAATAGGATTTTGATTATCGTAAATATTCTACGAACCATATTTTTTTTTAAAAAAATATTATTTTTCTCGTCTGTTCCAGAATTCAAAATGGTATACGTTTTAAATTTTTTTATCGTTTTTTTTTAGTATCGTTTATGTTTGTCTCAAATATTACACAAAAGTATTTTTTTTACATTCAAAATAATTATTATTTATTTAATAAAATTTATTCAGCCATACAAGAGCAAATTAAATATTTGTATGCTGTTTATTTCGTAATTCTTTGGATATGGCTGTGATTATTGAGAACACCATATTTACCTACAATTTATTATTAAGAGCTAATATTTTATTTATTTATTTTTTATATATAAATATTTTCACTTTTTGATAATTTCGGCAATTAAGTAAAAAAGTAAAATAAATGACATTTGGAAACATTTCGAGCACTTTTATTGAATGAAGTCAAATAGAGTAAAATGAAACATGACATTTGGAAACATTTCGTATGAAATACGTTACTATAAAATTTTTTAAATAGGACTGTATGGGTAACACAAATTTGAAAGTAATAACGAAGGCACAGATAAAAAAATAAATAATTCGACCTGTCAACTTAAACCTTTCCTCCAGTTTCATGTTAATCACTGGCATGATTAATGAAAGTAGCACAGCATAACTTTTTAAAACTGACACCAACTAATTGCGGCAAACTTCCTTCGGAACTGCGTTTATTAGAAAAACTTAAAAGAGGGAGGAAAGGTTTTCAAAGTGACTTTTCGTTAATGGCGCGATTTTTATGCCTTCATTCCTCACCTGATGTTCTCCCACAGTTGAACCGCATTAGCATGTGAGACAAGAACATGATGGTTTGCTCGATATCGTTCGAAATTTTAAAAATAGAGACAGAAAAAATTTGTTAAAAGACATGTAGAATAAATTAATGAATTTTAATATATTTACTAATATTTATTATTTTAAAGATGCTTGAAAAAAATATTTCTTCTGCAACAATATCTCCAGTAGAATTATTTATGTTTGCCAATGATATTAAGGTGGCCTGACGGCCGAGTGACTAGCGCTCGGTGCCACAGGCTTTGTGTTCTAGTCCGGCAGTGCCATGGATATTTGTAGTTTTTCAGAATCCATTTTAAGCCGTAGGTCCCGTTCTCATATGACTGTAAGAGCGTCACGGAGCCAAGTGAGACTTTTAACTATGAGTGTTCCATCACAACAGATGCTGCCCTCTTTCCTTTCACCCATGTGTCCATACGGGTTACTGGGCTTGATATAGATAATTAGCAAGTGTGATAAGAAATAACAACGAATAAATATGCGCAGGAAAAAGAAGCTAAGGGATGATATAACGGCAACTCTTGTATGAAAAGCATGGGAGACGTTTGCTCCAACATTCTGTTCTTTTACAACTGGTTTCGTTTGTTGCTCCTTGGCCATCTTGTGTACACGAGTGTTAAACAGAGCAGGATTTACCATTTAAAGTGGATTCCGAACCACTCACAAACATCCATGCCCCCCTCCAGCATTCGAACGTGAAGCCTGAGCTACCAAAGACGCTAGCCACTTGGCCACCAGGCCGCGTTCTTTTAGAATAGTTTGACGATTTCTGTCTTATTACTACTGTTTGCAAACAACTGATTGTATTGAAAGGAAAAATGTTTTTGGTAAATGAAACTTAGAAACGTTTTCGCATGCTTTGCATTCTCCTTACTGAAATAAACTTGTTAATAAAGGGTTTAAGGGGACTTGCATATCCATATGTGGGCAGGCTTTATAGTTTGAAAATTTCTATATTAAAAAATAAAAGCAACAAAAATAAAGAAAGGATAAACAAAAAAATCCACAAATAAATACATTTAACAAATGGTAAAAAAATATCATTCACACAGAGTGAGATGGGAAATTTTTTTTATCTACTTGAGAATTTATTTTTAAAATGGTCAAGATTAAGTACCGTTAGGATTTCCTCATCACATCTTAAATTGAAAAAAAGTCTCACCCCCAAGCAAAATCTCATCTCCAAATAAAAAATGAAACATAAACCGTCACAAAAATTTCACCCATCAAGACACAATGCGCGACGAAACGATCCCTGATGTCACACCGGAGACACCAAACACCACCCAAGTGCAGCTTAAATCACGCATAATACAAATAAAGGATATTAAGAGAATCTCTTCTCTGTACCATAAAGGTTCGAACACCTTCTTTCAGCCACAAGTACTATCCAATAATGCACTGACATCATCGAGAAAAAAAGAAAGAGTCTACTCGGTGATTCATGAATTGCTATATTTTAGGTTGCTGGGTTTCTCTTCTATAATCTGTTCTCCTGAGAGTGTCTCTTAGGTTGGTAGGTGTCGCTCCAGCATGGTTCATGCTGAAATATGTCTCCTTTGGGTGTGATGGAGTGAAAATGGAGATTGCAAACATTTCCTTGTAAAGCTCGCGTTTTAGCTAGTTTTGGAAATATTAAATTCACATAGTAGCGAACAGTGTTTTATTTGTTTAATTGTTGTCGGAAATCATGTCTGTATATTTTCTTTTTGTATTCGGTACTTTCGTAAGGAATATAAATATTTTACTATACCTGGTTGATCATAATGGAATTATGGCCATGTTATAAAATTGTTTGGTTTGGATTTGTCCCTCTAAAGTCATTTTGTGTACAGTTTGGGCTAATTAGACCGGGACCTACAGTTTAATGTGGATTCCGAACCACTCACAAACATCCATGCCACCACCAGGATTCGAAGCAGAAGCCTGTGGTACCAAAGGCTAGAACGCTAGCCAATTGGTCCCCAAGCCGCACGGAATGGACGGGAGATGCTTGTTCTGTTCTTTTAGAACAGTGGGAAGTACTCTATTTTAGTATTATTGTGTGCCAAACACCGACTGTATCTAAAGAGGATACTTTGTTGGCGAATGAAACTTCGCTAACTTTTCGCATGCTTTGAATCGAAACAAACTTGTTAAAAGAGCGTTTGAAAGTTACTCTGACAACTTACCTATTCATATGTGGACACTTTGAAAATCTCTACATTAAAAAAAAAAACAACAACAACAAATAGAAAACAAAAAAAAAAACATTTAACGAATAGTAAGAATATCATTCAAATTGAGTGAGAGGAGAAATTGTTTTTCATCTACTCGTGAAATTATTTTTAAAATGGTCAAGATTAAGCAGAGTGAAATGGCTTCTTTGTTAAAAAAAAAAAAAGAATAAATTAGGATTTCCTCATCACATCTTAAATTGAAAAAATTTAATTCTCAAACAAAATCTCATCTCCAAATAATAAGAAAAATTAAACATAAACCTTCCTCACCCATCAAGACACAATGGGCGACGAAACGATCCCCAAACAACACCCAAGCGCTACTTAAATCACGCATAATACAAATAAAGCATATTAAGAGAATCTCTTCTCTGCACTATAAACGTCCGAGCACCTTCTTTCAGCCGCAACAAGCACCATCCAATATTGCACTGATGTCACCAAGAAAAAAGAAAGAGTCTACTCAGTGAATCATGAACTGTTATGTTTTAGGATGATGGGTTTCTCTTCTATAATCTGTTCTCTGAGAGTGTCTTTTAGGTAGGTAGGTGTCGCTCCAACATGGTTTATGCTGAAATAGGTCTCCTTTGGGTGTGATGGAGTTCAAATGGAGATTGCAAATATGTCTTTGTAAAGCTCGCGTTTTGTTCCTGGGGCTAGTTTTGGTAATATTACATTCACATAGTAGTGAACAGTGTTTTGTTTCTTTACTTTTTTGTCGGAAATCATGTCTCTCAGCAATTTATTCGGTGCATTCGTAAGTAATATAAATACTTTACTACAGGGTGATTATAATTAAAGTCCCACATTCAAAATGCTGTAAAAGAAGAACCACTCGTCACAATGAGTTCAAATTTGTACAGAAGATACTTGAAGAACAGGGAAACGGTACTTCATCAAAAACGTTCCAAAATGTATTAATTGATGCCGCTGTAAGAGGTATAAAAGAAAGTGAATTCGGCTGGCAGTGGTATTTTGAATCGAAATGACAATGTATTTGGCATGATTTTCCCATTACACCAACTGTAGTGGTCACTGTGATTGTTTCGGTCTTTTGACGGAACAAATGACTTTCAAGTCATTCAACAGTTGTGACACTGTTAGTGGAAAGCTCATCCATCACCACAAGGTTATACCATATTGGATGGGAAAAATCGGTGGAACTCTTTTTTTTTGATGCCATACCGTTTCCACTTTCTTCAAGTATCTTTAGTTTAAATTTGAACTCATTGGGACGAGTGGTACTTTTCATACAGCATTTTGAACGTGGGACTTTAATTATACTCACCCTGTATTTTTTATAAAATTTTTATAAAAATAAATATTTTTTTTTTTTAAGAAAATTTGAAATAATATATATATTTTTTTTTTTACTTACTTTTTATTTAATTATGGACTGTTTATGTTTAGGCCCTTTCAAGTACTTTCTACTGTACCCATTTCACTTAATTCAATTAGCTTCTATTAGCTGACACTCTCCCTATATATATATATCTTGTTCAAATTTTCAATCGTTCATAAAATACTTTTTATTCATATATTCAAGTTCAAATACATTTTTTTTTTTTAAACTTGTAGTGAATGATACTGAATGTTAATACAGTTTTTCAAATATTAATTCATTAATTAAATTTAATTAATTAATTTAAGTTTTTTTTAGATTTAAGTTAAATGTATCTACCAAAAGGGCCCAGATAAATTTAAAAAAATGAATGAAAATTATTTATAAAGGACTTTCTGCAATATAGTGAAAAAAAAAAAGTAGGAATCGACTTAAATTTTTTTTTTTTTTTTATATTACTCGTTTTTTCACTCTTAATTTATTTATTTTCCATTGTTTTTACTGTTTTCGTTTAGACACTTTCTAGTACTTTCTATTGTACCCGTTTCACTTTGTTTTTAATGTTATTTACCCTCCAGTGATATCTCTCCTCTCGCCAAAAAAAAAACCTGACAGCACGTACTTCGTCTGTGATATCGAGCAGATTCCAGGATTCCTCTGGTGACTGATGACATTTTAAAGTAACAAATAAAGACTGGTGGCTTTTAAGTAAACAATACAGCAGGAAGTTGACTGTACTGTTTCACTGGCTCAGTTGTTGTTTATTTTGTTTTTAAGAAAAAGTTAATAAGTTTTGATAAAAAAAGTTTGTTGGTTTTCCAAGGTGCTTATCTATAGACTTCAAAATAAATCGCATTTGAGGGATTTTTTTCTTTTTAAATCTTCGAAATCATTAGATTAGATTTCCAACCTTTTGAGAAATTTATCCCTGCTTGATTCTACGATTCGCAATTCATATCGTATACAGTATTCTATTTGTTATTCACTAAAAAATGGTCATATCTTTAGTTGCATTCAAATATTTTTTTCTTTAAGAAATGTATGATCTTTTGAATGTTCAATACTGAAAATTTATTTTAAAATCTGAAAATTATTTAGCATCATCTTCGATTATAGTAAAAGTCTTCAATTTCATTTCGCATTAAAAACAATTGTAATGTATGAGAAAGGGTCTGATGGCCGAGTGTAGCGCTCTGTTGCTCGGTGCCATATGTCTCGAGTTCAAATCCCAGCCGTAATAGCATTGGCCAGACCGGGAATATCGATAGTTAAAATAGCATTGATTTATAACTTTATATAGTTTTTTTTACTTTGTTCAATTAACCTTTCATTATCATATTTATAATACTCAGTTCATCAAAATATATAAAAATTAAATATATAAATTTTAAAATTTATGCCTAAAGAAAATGCAAGAAAAAATATGAAGTTGTTAAAATATACAAACACGTTCAGTGTTCGTGTAACTAGCGCTCTGCACTCAGTACCACAGATTTCGGGTTCAAGTCCCGGTGCCATGGTGCCACGGATGTTTGTAGTGGTTCGAAATCTAAACAAACTAAATCCACTTTAAACAGCATCTCCGGTCTAATAGGATCGTAGAGCGTTGTGGGGTTAATGTGACTCGCGTTCGTAGCCTATCTTCAAGCTACACCTACCCCTTTGTAGTGCTAAATGAGTAACGTCGGTGCAGCCCTTGCTTATGGCATAAAGATAAACTGTCTCTGTATTGCCAGATGTATTAGGAAAAAATAATGTATGATAATTCTAAAATATTGTTTTGAAATAGAAGTAATTGTGAAATATAAGTAGTTTATAGTTATAAAACAAATCATTATTTGTCAGTTTCCTGCTTGAGTTGTAGTTACCTGCCTGCTACTACTTACGGGAACTCTGTATTCAAATATTGATCAAAAATCGAATTTGAGATGTTAGTTTCCTTTTAATTCTCGCCTTATTCTGTTTCTTTTAATGAACAGTTTTCCTCTAGTGCAAGAAAAGGAGAAGCAGTTTAAACGTTCACATTCATTATCCTCTAATGCTGTTTTCTAAAAATTGGAATTTTAAACTTCGATGTTCCTTTTATAGAAAACTACAAGACATATAGCATTAAAAATTTCTAACTAGCAATAAATTAACTATACTACTATATTAACTTACTAAATAACACCCTGCAAAATAAAATTGCACTAAAAATTCACACACACAGATACACTTACATAATATAGAGACACATGCACAGGGCCGAATACAGATACAAACACACACATACATACAGTGGGAAAGGACCGTCTGCCTAATGACAGATTTCTAGACAGAGGGGCCTGATCTCTTGCTCTCCGGAGTAAAATACCACAGGTTTCGGGTTCGAGTCCCGGCGGTGCCATGGATGTTTGTAGTGGTTCGAAATCCACTTTAAACAGCCTCTCCCGGTCTAATGGGATCGTAGAGTGTTGTTGGGTTAATGTTACTCATGTCCATAGAATATCTTAAATGAGTAATAGCTGTGTAGCACTTGGTTATGGCATAAAAATAACTATCTAATTATTTGAGAGCTGCATTAGAAAAAAAGATTTCTAGACAAGAGATGGTTTATTTTTTTCATGGAGTAGGGTTGACAGTTCTACGCTCAACGCTCTACAGTCATATTAGACAGCGACCTACGGTTTAAAGGGGATTTCGAAACGCTTACAAACATTCAGAGAACCGCCAGGACTCGAGCTCGAAACTGTTGCAGCGAGCACCAGAGCGCTAGTCATTCGGCCATCAGTTTATGGCTATTATTCATTACTTCAATCGTTAGAAGTTAATTATTTAGTATAAGTTAAAGTTCTAGTACGACGATAATTTAATAAATTAATAACTCTTAACATTTGAAATACGACAAATCTGCATAGAATAATAAATCTTTATATGCTTGATTAATGTTAATGATATTTATTTAAGTAATGATAAATTAAAAAAGTGTAAAGTCTTCTGAAAAAAGAAAGAAACGACATCGAAAAATCTAGACTAGGTTAAGAGTTTCGTTTTCGTGATACAATTTATATGAATTAAATAGTTTAGAATAAAATGATTGGAGAATAAGTCAATGAATATGTTATTTTGATAAGACTGAAATGCTTCAAAGAAATGAATAAAAACAAACTTTTCATAAAAGAGTGCATAAACTGCACTTAAACTGTGTGAATAATTTTATGGAAATAGAGAGCGAAACCGAAGAGAGCGCCCTCTAGTTTCAGCTTAAGCATCTCCCGAAATCGTTTGGTACCTTGCTCGAAATAACGGCGCTGGTCGTCTGCTAGTGTTCTCGGCCATCAGACAACTCATCTAATGCTGTTTTCTAAAAATGAACGATTTTAAATTGTTGCTTATACAGATAACTACTATACATATAGCATTACAAAAAATTTATCTAGTAATAAATAATCCATATTTCTATCTGAGGTTAATTATTTAAGCCGTTTATTGAAATTTATTTTTAATTAAAAATTGAAAGTTCCAATATTACTGATATTTTTATTTCATTATTCTTTTTAAAATTACAAAAAATAAAGCATTATTATTTTACAAAATACTATATTTAATGCATTGAAACAGAATTTTTGGTAATGTGCATTATAATTTTTTTTTTATATATATTTAAATTTATTGATGAAGATTCCGTTTTTGTATTAAATGTTAAATTCAAATTTTTAAAGTTTAAGGAATCTTAGTATATTATAGCAGTTTATAAAAAAATTATTTCATTAATTTTTGGTTAAAAAACATTAAGTTTAGTTTCGTTTGAATTAATAACACATTAAAGTCATTTTATTTTAAATTGAATCTTTATTTTGTTTGATACATTAAAAATTGTGTAGTGTTAAATTTGTGCTAAACTAGAAACAACTTTTCTTTTAAGAAGAAGAATATAATATTTTCCTTTTTTTTTTTGCGCAAAAAGTTCTTTAACAGAAATACTATATTAAAAGATTAATGTGAAAAACATCTTAAAAGGTTATAATTTGAAAAGCAACACAGAAAGTTAAACGTTAACATAATTAAAATTACAAAGAAATACAACGAAATATTTATATACCTATACGAAACACAAACATTTAGTTATCAAATATTACAGTTGGGTGAAACATAAGCATACATTTAATTGTTTAAAATTTTACTGATGAATTAGATACTTAGATTAGAGCAATACTGCAACAATAAAAAATTAAAATTTTTCTTCATAACTTTCACTATGAAAAGACGGTTGAAAGCTAAAACAAACATTAAAAATTAAGCACGACTTAAATTTAAAAATATATTATGAATCATTTTTAAAATATTAGCCTGTTATTAAAAATCAAATCGTCTTTTCTTTCTTTCCAAATCTTATTGTAGTTTCACGGTATAATAAAAGTTATTGGCAGATTTATTTAGTTTAAGAAAATTAAAAATGCATCTTTGATTTTTTCATCTTTAAAAAGATTTTGGAATATGAATCTACAGGAATGTGGAGAGAATTTTCTCATATTTTTCCTTATACCATACAAAATAAATTTTAAAGAAATTTAGCCATATGAATATTTAGCATAAATTTTTTTGTCTAAATCATAAATACATTAAAAAAAATTTTACTCTTTAATTACAATAACCCATGCAATATATAACATCATTACAAATGGCATTTAAAAATAAAATTCTTTTACGAATTTCTAATTAATCACGGAGGGACAAATAATAATTGACTGCAGAAATAAAAAAAAAAAAAAAACTTTATACGACAAAATAAATTAAGACAGGAATTCAATTAAAAATAATTTACAAGTAGTTTAGAATTAAAATAAAGCCAAATCATTATTTATGTTTTTATTTCAGGAATGTTTGTCGGGAAACAAAAAAAAAAAAATTCTTATTTCTTGTTCATCCAAATGTTTACAAATGGCAAAATAAAATAACATATTAAATATGAATTATTAGATACAAATACAAAAAACGTTTAAGAATTATAACGCCATTTATTAATTCGTAATTTTTTGCATACGATTTTTGAAAGAAGATATGACGTCATTTTAATGTCATGACGTCATCCATAATTCTTTAGCAGAGGACTTTTGCAAAAATAACCTCTATTCGTGAAAGTCATTTGAGTTTTCATTTAATTTGCTTTACATTAATATATAATAATAAAATAATAATAATATAATAAAATCAATATTATATATAAATTACAAATGACATTAAATAAATTTTATTCTTAATTACAATAAACCATGTAGCATAAAACATCTTTACAAATGGCTTTAAAAATATATAATTATTTTAAACATTTCTAATTAATCAAAGACGTACAAAAAAATAATTGACTGCAGAAACAATCAAAAAGAATTTTACAATAAAATAGAATAAAATATGAATTCAGATAATAAGAATTTTGAAGTAGTTTAGAGTTAAAATAAATCCCACTCATATAAATGAAGTTTTAAAATGCTCAAGAACAAAAAATAAATAAAAGCTTGTTTACCGTTTTTTTTATTTCATTGGAAAGTTTGTAGAAACGATTAAAAAAACAATTCTTATTTCTTGCATTCATCCCAATATTTACAAATGGCGAAAAAAAAATATTAAATGCATATATAAGACACAAAAAGGCAACACAAACATGGAATGCGCAAAGAATTAAAAGTCATTTATTTATTCGTAATTCTTTTGCATACGATTTTTGAACGAAGTTATGTCGACATTGAACGAAGTGTGACGTCATTCCTAATTTTTTAGCAGACGATTTTCGAGCTCACTAGTTTGAAATTAAAATTTAATTACAAGAAAAATATTTTGATTAAATTTAAGAAAAAATAGATAAATAAAAATATCTAAATAATAATAAATATACATAGATATACATTTAAAAATATTTAAATAAATTATTAAATAATTCTGATTAAATTTAAAAATAAATTAAATATATAAATAAATAAAAAATAATAAATTTAAATTTAATTTAATAAAAATAGATTTTTTTAATTTTAGCAACGATATAATAAAAATTAAATTGTAAAAGAATTATAAGAAATTTTGACAGATGCATAAGTTCTTAAAATTCCTTCTATATAGTTCACACTCTCATTAAAATACTTTTATTTCATCCAGTTTCAAGTTGTAAATACATTTTTAACTAATTAATAGTGTTGCTAATGAAATAATTTTATAATTTTTCAAATATTATCATTGATTTAATTTTATTTTTTTTTTAGAAAAATTTAAGTTTCTTTCATCTACCAATAATTGATAAGATTTTATAACTAAAAAAAATAATTATTATTTATAAAGGACCTTCTGCAATATAGTTTAAAAAAACACGGAAGTTTGGAAAAAAATATTTTTATTTTAATTTTTTCAATTTGAAAGTAAACCAATGATCATTAAAAAGATTTCGTGTAAATTTTATTATATGGTTAAATTAACGTGAATTTAGAAGTTTGGTTAAATTATTCTTTTAAAAATCGAAATATTACATGGAAATTTACATTCAATTAAGCTGTCTTATTCATTAAAAGACAGCATTAACATACAAATTAATACATTATAACAATAAATTCAAATAAATAAGCACAAAATACAGAAATACATTTTGTTGTCACAAAGTTTTATTACGCAATGTCACCATGTTTACAGAAATCAGGTAAGAAGAACTTTACAGAACACCAGTTTAAAATAGGTAAAAAATATTAAAATTTCAACATGACATTCTTTAAAAATAAATTAAATTGAAAACTAGAAATATAAGCAAATCAAACAGTTTCGTAAATTACTAGCAATCTAAAGCATTTTAACAAAGAAATTTATTTTGTTAAGAAAAGTCGTTAAAAATATTATGATGGAATAAATTCCTATTCATTTATATTAGTAAAAATCATTTAAATCTTTATTTTAAAAGTACTGTATTTCAAGCAAAAAAAAAATTATATATTGTAATACATATAATGATAAATATATTTTAAAATTAGTAAGTGTAGTTCCTATTACTTGAATACAGAATATCAAATTTAATATGGTAAAATATAGTTAATTCACCAGTTAAACATTTTACGATTGTAATGAAATTGTGGTTAAAAATTAATTTGTATCACTAATAAAATAATTTCTTTTTAAAATAAACTTTCGCTTGGACAGCTAGTAAATTTATTCTCATGCATTTAAAAACATAATCTCTTATTTTTTTATATAGAAATCTTATTATAGAAAATATTCAACTATAACAGTTTAATTCTTCAAGAATTGTAAAGTAACTTACGAATATATTATAAAAGTAAAGAACTTTTATAAAAAAGATAAAACAAATCTTTTTAAAAAGTATGTATATATTTATAATTAGTGATAATATAAGTAGACATAATTAATAAACATGATTTGAATTTTTTTTTACAGAATAGCTGTTGTTACGCTAATAGAAAAATAATCCACTTGCATCCGGAAAACACTCAATAATACTTAGTAAATCGTGTAATGCGAATCAATATAAAATACTTTTTGCGTACCTAAAATTTTGTTGGAGAATTAAAATTAAATATATTATAACCTATACAGATTAAAAATAAACATCATGATAAATAAATTAATTAAAATACTGTAAAATAATTTTGAGACAGTTGAACGACTCAAGTCAAATATTAAAATTAATTAAAAACTATTTTTCAGTTTAAAACAACACCTATGCTACATTAAATATAATGCTTGTCTTTTTTTTAAAAAACACTATTTTTCTGTCAAATTGATTTTACATTTTACATCTAAAATTAAAAAAATTAATAAACTATACAGATTAAAAATATACATTATAAAAAAGGGTTTATGATACTGCAAAACAATTTTGAGACAGTTGAACAATCAAGTCAAATCTTAAAAATCCTTTAAAAACTATTTTTCAGTTTAAAACAATATTTATGCTGCATTAAATATAATGCTTGTCGTTTATTTAAAAAAGCACTATTTATCTATCCAATTGATCTTACATTTACATACAGTTGAACGTGGCTTAAATTCATTAACTTACACATTCAGAACGATCTTAGCTCAATTTAGAGGGAATTAGTTTTTTTTTTTTTTTTTAAATTTCATTAATGTGTACAAAAATATTGTAAGGGACAGAAGCAAGGGATTACATTTTTATATTTTTAAAATCACAATGCACAATAAGTTTTGTCTTCTATTATTACTATCTTCAATTTGTCAGGAGAGGTGTTTCCCTCTGCGAGGGATGTTTGACTAGCTGATGTGCTGGGCGTGTCCTCGGGAGTTGCAGATGAGTTTTCAAGTGGACATACGTCTTCTGCGATTTTGCCAGGCTTCTTAGTGATACAAGACTGCATATGTTCCTTCAAATGGTTTTTCCATTTGTATGTTTTCCCACAGTTATCACAAAGGTAAGGCCTTTCTTTTGAATGACTTTGCTTATGGATGCGTAAATCTGACTTGTAAGAGAATGTTCTGCCACATTCTTCACAAAAATAAGGCATTTCTCCGGTATGAAATTTTTTTGTGATCGTTCACATATTCGTCTCGAGTGATTATGAATGTTTTTCCACATTCTTCACATAAATAACTCTTTTCCTTAGTGTGGATTTTCTTATGTCTTTTCAATGCTTGCTTTTGAGTGAACTTTTTGCCACAGATTTCACAAACAAAAGGCCTTTCTTCTGCATGAATTCTTTCATGTATCTTCAAGTTACTCTTAGATGATATCTCCTTTTCACAGTATCGACACTGGTGACGCTTTTTTAGATGTTCTTTTGAGAAATGCTCTTTTAAATCCTTCGGATTTTCAAATTGTTTTCCACATTTATTGCATTTGAAGGATTCTTCAGATGGTGTCGTATATGAAGAAGACATAATGAAGACTTTGCTACTGGGGTAATTTAAAAAACTAAAAATTTAAAACAGTGTATTTCAAATGCAGTTATCACTTGTAACTTTTAGGCATTTATTGAACATGTTTCTACACAATCTATTTAATTCATATTGTGTGTTGCCAATTTTTTAGCATTACTTCTTTTTAATATTTTTTTCTTTACGAACTACGCACTATATCACGAACTTCATCACAGATTCGAAACTTAAATTCGGAAAATCTTTCACAATTTATAACTGAAACTGTGAGTTGATTTTAATAAAATTCGATTTTCAAATAAATAAATTTGCAAAAATTAATAAATAATATCATTTTTTATCAACATAGATTAGCCTGAGATTAAAAGTTAAAAAATTCTATCCATTTTATAGTAAGTTTAAAAATATGCAAAATTTTTTGATTTTTTAAATTTTTTTTTGCACTGGGTAAACACGGAATGGGTTCAGTGACACTCTGAGTTTAAATAAGTTGTATTAAGACAAAATATAGCAGTAACACTGTCCTATGTACCGTTGGTTTCGAAGATGCACCTAAATCTCTTATATTGGAATTTGACTGCACAAATTTTATTTAGCAAGATTATTTCGATTCTTTATGAGTATCTGAAAGTAGGTCTTACATATATCGTACCTCGTTTGGAATGTTTAACTCGTATAAAATTGCTTTGATTTTTCATCTGCTTACTCAAGATGCAACGGCTTAAGATAGGCAAATCAATTTTGACAGACTTCAGAAACATTAAGATTCTGCAATTTTTTTCTTCTTGAAAACAGGACTTGCTCGTGTTCTGCATAATTGTATACGGAAAATAAAAAAATTATGATGAATTCTAAGGATTTTTCGAAAAGTGTGAAAATGAAGTAAACTCTGCAATTATTTGATATAATGATAACATTAAAATTTTATAAAAGGTATAATAGTTTGCAAGTTGAAAATCATGGACATTTTATTTTAAAAACTTTTGTTATTTGAAAAACAAAAGAATTTGAGTTATAAATTTGAGTGATTTGAATATTGTCGAAGAAAATTGATAAATGTCACTTTAAGTTGGAAGTTATTTAAAAGAAAACAAAACAAATAAATAAGTGTTTATATTAATAAAGGAGAATTTAAAGCTCAATAACATTTTTATGTATGTACATTTATTTTATTTATATTTAAAAAGTTGGTTTTAATTATTTCTTATTTGAATTTTTATGCATTTTGTATTCATTCAAAACATCACAATAAAAATATTTCTGTTCTAAATGCTTTGAAACTTCATGTAAAAGTTTTTTTTAAATGTATGAAAGGAATAGAACATGGAAATTAACCTCTCTTAAAGACGTAGATTAAAATTCTAAAATGAAATGGACTGACAACAAGTAGTTGGAAGTCTTCTGCTGGAATATTGAGCCATGCTGTCTCGATAGACGTCCATAATTGTGAAAGCGTTGATGGTGCAGGATTTTGGGCACGAACAGACCTCGCGATGATGTCCCATAAATGCTCGATGGGATTCATGTCGGGCGATCTAGGTGGCCAGATCATTCGTTGGAATTGTCCAGAATGTTCTTCAAACCAATCGCGAACAGTTGGCCCGGTTCATGGCGCATTGTCATCCATAAAAATCCCATCGTTGTTTGGGTACATGAAGTCCATGAACGGCTGCAAGGGATCTCCAAGTAGCTGAACATAAGCATTTCCAGTCAATGTTCGGTCCAGTCGCACCAGAGGACCAGGTCCGTGCGATAAAAAACAGCCCATACCATTACGGAGCCACCACTAGCTTGAACAGTGCCTTGCTGACAGTTTGGGTCCATGGCTTCGTGGGGTCTGCGCCACACTCGAACCCTACCATCAGCTCTTACCAACTGAAATCGTGACTCATCGGACCAGGCCACGGTTTTCCATTCATCTAGGGGCCAACCGATATGCTCACGTGCCCACGAGAGTCGCTGCAAGCGATGTCGTTCTGTCAGTAAAGGCACTCGAGTCGGTCTTCTGCTGGAATAGCCCAAGAAAGCCAAATTTCTCCGCACAGTTCTAACAGACAAGTCCCTTGTACGTCCCACATTGATTTCTGCGGTTATTTGACGCAGTGTTGCTTGTCTGTTAGAATTTACGACTCTTTGCAGACGTCGCCGGTCTCGGTCGTTAAGTGCAGGCGGTCGACCACTGTGCTGTCCATGGTGGGATGTTATGCCTGAAATTTCATACTCTCGGCACACTCTTGACACAGTGGATCTGGGAATGTTGAATTCCCTAACGATTTCCGAAATGGCATGACCCATGCGTCTAGCTCCAACTAACATTCCGCGTTCAAAGTCTGTTAATTCCCGTCGTGCGGTCATCATCACGTCAAAACCTCTTCACATGAATAACTTGAACAGAAATGAAAGCTCTGCGAAAGCACTGCGCATTTATACCTGTTCTACGCGATGCTACTGCCATCTGAAAATTCGCATATTGCTATCCCATGACTTTTGTCACTTCAGTGTATATTCTGCACAACAGCTGCATCTAATTTATTATTGTATTGTTGACATTTTTTTCTGTATTTCTTATAGTAGCTAATTTTGTTTTCCTCCAATTCATACGCACTACAACAGGATGTTATCGAACTCAGTTTGGAAACAAAAAATAGAAATATTTAAAAACAACTCTATGTGAAATTTTACGCTGATTTTAGAAATAATAATAATTTCTGAATGAGTAAAATGGAGTCAATGTTATTGTCCTCTCTTCATCAATGATCAGGCCATTGCATCCATCAGTGGATGTTACCAAAAAAAAGAATTTAATGCGAATACTGATGTTGTTTTTCAAGAAAAAGATTGTTGTGAGATATCCCTCTGTTTATTTAATTATTATTAACAGCTATTACTATTATTAATTAACCAGTTGATTTGATCCACATAATGATCGCTTATATTTCCGTGATTTATATATATATATGTATATGCAAATTAAGTACACATATTTAACTTTACTTATGAATTAGAGCACTTACAAAATGTATATTTAAAGTAATATTGCCACTAATATCGTTTGAAATGAAATAGTTTTTATATTTATATTTTTATAATTTGTATTATTATAAAAATTAATTTAAAAAAATTATTACCTTTACATATTCTGCGTAGGTTCCAACAAAAAAAAAATATTTATGTTGCATACATCATATATGGAATTTTAATTTATATCTTTGGAGGATATTAATAAATGACATCCATTATTAGTAGAGGACATAATTTATATTTTTATATATTTCCGTAAGTATAGCACATACCCCGTCTGCAATATTTTCACAGTTGCTTAAACATGTTAATGATTGGAAATTTTTTTACCCCGATGTTAGAACTTTCGTATATTTCTTCCACAACAGAATGACGACCAAAAAATAACATCATTAAAAGATAAGCAAAAAGAAAAAAATTTTAATTTTATTTTACAATAATTGATTTATACTAAAGCACAATTCTATGTTAAATATTTTCCCGAATTTTATCTGATTTTTTTTCAATCAGTTCAATGCTTATACATTTTACAAATGATTTCCTTTTTTTTTTGAGAATACGGGATTAAGTATTGGAACAACTTCATAAACTTGATACTTTTGTAGTTCATATGCCTTTCAAAAGTTTCTTGTTAACAAATAATGTCATTTTGAATGTTTGAATCATCATCAGATGTCAATACACACTTTTAACTATTTGAATTGATAAATGTTGCACTTTTTGAGTTAATTGGCCACGTTAGCTAATGATTTACCAATTCAAAAGCTTCAGCTTCGTAAAGTCACATTGGAAATGAATTTGCAATATGAAAAATATTAACCAAGTTGATCATTTTAAAATAATTTTTGCCACATTAGGGACAAATTGATCATCTAAATTTTAATGTTGAATGCCGTCAATGTGACGGATTTCTATATATATGTATAGCGAGAAAAAAGGAAATTCTTCAATCCCCAACGATATACTTGGCGAGTCTTTTTTCTACATTTTACCACTTTTATTTATTTATCTAAAGGAATAAATTTTATGTGGAAAAGAATTTTTTTGATCTACAATGACGGCTTCTCATTAATTAGAAGGACGTCTCTTTGATAAAGAGACGTCCATACATAAAAAGGTTTTTAATCACGCGAAACAATCAGAAGACATACAATTATATAAACAAAAGGAGATATTCCAGGAATATTACGATCGCCCGACTGTGCTTTGCTTAGTTGATCAGCCATCACATTTTAGTAGGTGGCGCTAGTGGTTAGTGACCAGTTGTTTTGAAAATTTTCTTGAAACTGCTGTCACGTGCACAGCACTCAATAACAGTTAACTTCTGTCGTTTCGAAACTGCAAGGCAATAATGAAAAATCACCATCATTCCAAATTTCACTTGCACAAACCCCATCAATAGTGTAGGCGGCACTAGCTCCCCCAAACTAATTAACTCATCTTACCTAATAATCTCTCAAAAGATACATTGTCTTTAAATTGTTCTTTGTTGTGAATGAAATCACTGCTTTCTCTTAATTCATTTTCTGGAATTTGCAAAATTGCATACGACAATACATATGCTAGGTCGGGTAAGAATATAAGTATTGAGGTTTATAACCATTCTAAGTCACTGTATAAGAGCTAAACAGTTTGCGCATAACATGGTTTGTGTAGATATAATATAATAATAATAGTCTCAAATGGATTTAGAGGTTATTAAATAAAAAGAAGGGGGGGGGGGTAATCATGGAAAAATATTTTTAAAAATCATCCTCAATGATTAAAAGATTACTACAAAAATTTCTAGTTGCAAAAGCAGACAGTTACAGTTTATAATATGATTCTATGGTTAATATTGACATGAGGTTAAGTAATTTAAATATATTTCACACACACACGCAATTTTTTCATGCAGGTAATTAGTGTAAAACAAAAATAATTCTATTAAAACACACACACACACAAAATAAAACCTATTTGCTATTAAAATTGCTAATTTACGCAGCAAAGCAGCACGCCATTTGATGTCAAATGTTGGAAAAAAATTATATTTAAGGAGCAATGAAAAAATGCGGTTAAAAGCTGATTTGTTATAAAGTTAAGAAAAAAAAAAAAAAATCTGTTGCAAAAGAATTACGCGCTATTTGAAATTTGAAAGAAAGCGCTAAAAAACAATTAATCCATTATTAATAAAAATAATTAATTAAACAAAATAAATTTAAAATTAATTTGTATTTTAAATGTGAAATTATTTCCAAATATTAATACTTATCAAAACGTATGCCGGCATTGGAATCTAACCTCTTGGAATTGCAATCGGATTACTGATACGCGGCGCCGCGAAGAAAAAAAAAGTCGTGTACAATATGGCGGCGTTCAATACGCAGGTTTTCGGTTTGTCGCTCTACGGCTATTTTGTTCACACTTCGGGCTAATTAAAAGGGGCCTACAGTTTAACGTGGATTGTGAACCACTCACAAATATCCATTCCACCGGGTGGATTCGAGCCTGAAGCCCATGGTGTCAAAGCCAGAGCGTTAGCTAAATGGCCATGAAGCCGCCTTAGTACGCAGGTGTATGATATAATAAGCTACATGTATTTTTCACCATCCAGCATCATTTTCATTGAATCACTTCAAATCTAGGACGCACAGATTTCCGAACTTAAGTGGCGCATTAAACCATTGTAACTTGGCAGCGAAAATAAAAGGCTGATATTAATCCAGAATAACATTCTTCTTCATTGGCGCTACAGTCCAATAGTAGGCTGAAGCTCGCTGCTATTGGTAGATTTCGAGACAGGAGAGGTTTTCTTTTTACATGGTAGGGTTGTTGCCCTACGCCTAAATGTCATATTAGACTGGGGCCTACAGTTTAAACTGGACTCATATGTATATATATATATATATATATATATATATATATATATATATAGCGAAAAGAGAAAATACTTCTATAACCAGCGATATACTAGGAAGTAAATTTTTTCTACATTTTACCACTTTCATTTATTTCTATAAGAAAATAAATTTTGTTTCGAATTTTTTTTTATAAACATCTATTGGTTATTTTTATTAAGAAGATCGTTTCATTTAGACGGAGACGTCCATGCATTTAAAGGATTTTAATCAAGGTGACGATACATACGAGACAAATTATTATAGAACACACAATTAAATAAATTTTTATCCTAGACTGGGACATACAGTAAGTGGATATATATATATATATATATATATTGCCCTTACATTTATGTATATATATATATATATATTGCCCTTACATGTATATATATATATATATATATATATATTGACTTTAAATTCAGATTAAAAATAAAAATGAGTAAGAGAGATAAAATAATGAATTATAAGTTGGTTCTTCGGTTCGAAAAATGCGTATCCGAAAGGAGAAAAAAAATGTTTATCTCTTAGCAAGATAAAGGGGTTACTATGGCAACTAGAGTATCGTGTCATATTGCATCAATATTTAGCACGAAATAATCGAACAACGATTAAAAAAAATGAAATATACACTAATTTATATTTTTATATATTTCCGTAAGTATAGCGCATACTTCATCTTCAATATTTTCATAGTTGCTTAAACATGTAAATTGATGGAAGTTCTCTTTCGGATGTTAGAGCATTCGAATTTTTTTCCACAACAGAATGACGGACAAAAAAATAATATCATCAACAGAAAAGACAAAAAAAAAAAAATGTTTAAATTTTAAACGAAAGTTAAAAAAAACCTTTCAAAAATTGTTTAACCGAACGAAGAAAAATATTTATTTCAGAGTAAGATAAAAGAGTTGCTATGACAACTATAATATAGTGCCATATTCTATGAATATTTAGCGCGAAATTATCCAACAATGATTTAAAAAAAAATTAAAATATCCACTAAATGCATGTAAATATAATTCTATTTTAAACTGTGGTGATCTACCACGTCTCATCTAATTCCTTATTAGGAAACGTTTTTAAATTTACGTATCTAACCTCAGAACTGGAGAACAAAATTAAATGTCATATTTTCTAAAAGAGTTTTTGCAGTTCAACTTCCATCGTTTGCTTCCTACGGGAGAAATTCAAATAAACTCCAATCAGACTGACCGTCAACTGTATGGTTTTTAATATACTATATATTAACTCACTCGTTATAAGTTCTTCTTATTTCTCATTACAGTGCAGTGAATGTGAAAAACCTTTTTAAAATTCAAGAAAAATTTAAATCAACATTTTCTAAGCCAGCATCCAAAAAGCCTTGGGTGGTAAACAATTATAACTAAGAATCTATTGAGTCTGCATTGGTTGTTTCATGCAGGAGAGAACCCTTGTGTTTGGTAAAAATCTAGAAAAAAATATCTGTGCGCGTGATCCGCAACAACTGAGTGGTTCACTTTCTTACGAATTGCATCGAGTATGTCAGTAATCTGCGAATCCTTACGCGGAAAGAACTAAGCAATTCTTATTTCGCGTTTTCTTTCTTTATTAGCATTATTATTACTATTTTTATTTCTTATGTTAAACCATTATTGCATCACAATTTCTATCTTTTATTTTTTAATCTATTTGGGCAAGCTTCTAATAGTCTTTACCGTACTTTTCTCGCAAAGCATTTCTTCATAGTCTTTGTGCTGAAACAAGATAGAAGCTAACAGCTGCTTGCGCAGCCAGGTTGCTTCGCAACATGTCAAATCAGTCAGTTACACGGTAAGAATTTCAGATGCGTCCAGAAATATCTGCACAATATAATTAATAATTGAAATATATGATTCACTATCAATACATGTACGTTAGTTTGTTCCGCCCTAAAGTTCTGGATAAGTCCGACGCAGACCTGTTTTTTAGAGTCAGAGTACTATTAAATTATATAATTTTATTTTCCAGAAAAAAGAACTAATTTTCCTTCAAATTTCTTTGATTTGAAAGAAATTTGAAGGGAAAATATTAAATAATAAGCTTATTATTTAAATAAAATATAAAATAATATTGCTTATTAAATAATAAGCAAAATTATTGGATTCTATTATTTGAAGTGAGCATTTAGTAGACATAGCATTTAGTAGTATTTTTAGACAACTTTACTGTGCATACTAAACTACCGATAAATATTAAATCCTCTATAAAAATAGAGGCAAAAAAAGTTTTCATAGAAATACTTTCAATTGTTTACTTGAAAACAAATTACTTAATATGTTTCAAAACTGACATGCTGCAATATAAGAAATTATTCACCATGTTTGAAGTTCTTACAAAAATATTTTTCAATAAGATTTTTGGAATCAAAGGTGTTAATCGAAATAATAGGTTGATATAGCATTCTTTATGGAAACTTTTTACTTGAATATTAGGGAATTCTTGAAGATAAAATACGTTTTTAAAGCCGTAGAGATGAATTTAGTAAAAATATAAATAGACAAGTAATAGTCTTTCTGATAGCAATCATCAAACAGTTGTTCTAATGTACAATGCAATATATGCAAAGAAAATTCTTCATACTGCGTTTCTCAACATTTGCTATTAGAGAATAAATAACATCTCCAATCACTTCGTCAGCTGATAACATTTCATTTTATTTGGAAAAAAAAAAAAAACATTATTTCGCTTAAGATTATTTTTTCAGTACCATTTCGAGTGAGATTAATTTGATGGTTAAATTAACGCCAATGAAAATGTTTTTAGAATTTAGAAAACAATAAACATACAATAGAATTATGAAAATTTACATTCAGATAAGCTGCGTTATTCATTAAAAGACTGCAATACAAGATCAAATGATGCATTATAAAACTAAATTCAAATAAATAAGAATACATTTTGCCGTCACAAAGTTTTATTATGCAATATCTCTATTTACAGAATTCAGGTAAAAAAAAAATTACTGAACACCACTTAAAATAAATAAATATATAAAATTTTCGTCAAGACTTTTTTTTTTAAAAGTAAATATAATTAAATATTGGAATTTTAAGCAAAACACACAATTTCATAAATTACTAGCAATCTAAGGAATTTACCTAACAAATTTGTTTTTTACTATAAATCGTGTAAAATATTCTGATAAGTTGTTTTTTAATACATTTCATTCATAATTTTAAAATGACTATATTTAATGCAGCAAAATACATTATTTTGTAGTTTATATCACAGTTTAAAATAAATTAAATTTTAAAATAATTAACTATAAAAATTCACACTTAATTATAAAATCTATCATTAAAATTTGGTCAACTCGACAGTTAAAAATATTCCGATTGTAATGAAAATTGGATTAAAAATTAATCAGTGTCGCTAATAAAATAATTTTATACGTGCGCTTGACTGGTAGTAATTTTATTCTCTTACATTTAGAAACATTATCTCTTATTTTGTAAGAAATATAAAGGAAATTTTGAAGCTATATTCTGTTATTCCTGCTTTAACAATTGCAAAGGAGCATACATATTTAAAGTAAAAATAAAGAAGTTTTGAAAAAAAATGCTCTCTTTATAATAAGTATGCACATATTTATAATTAGTGATAGACACATGATTAGTAAACTTAATTTGAGAAAGTGCTTAACAGAGTGGCATTTCTTGCACTATTGAAGAGATTCATTTACATCTGCAAAATACAAAATAATTAGTAAATCGTGTACTGCGGAATCAATATAAAAATACATTTTCATATCTAAAATTTTATTACAAAATTCAAAAAATCATATACTATACAGATTAAAAATATAAATTATAAAAATGGTTTATGATGATGTAAAACAATTTTGAGACAGTTGAACCATTCAAGTCAAATATTTCAAATTCATTAAAAACTATTTTTAGTTTAAAACAATAACTATGCTGCATTAAATATAACGATTGTCGTATATTTAAAAATACCATATATCTACACAATTGAAGTGACGTTTTATACTAAACCTGCTTCAATGCATTTTTAACTTGAACATTCAGTACGATCTTAGCGAGAGAGCATTTCAGAGTTTCTTTTTTTGTAATTTCATTATTCTGCATAAAAAATAGTGTAAGCGTCCGTAGCAATGAAAGACTGTTTTATATTTATGAAATTGAAATGAACTATCAATTTTTGTTTCGGTTATTACTACATTTATTTTGAGAAGAATTATATTTCGCTCCGTCAGGGATGTTCGACTAGTCAGCAGATGTGCTGGGCGTGTCTTCAGGAGTTACAGATGAGCCTTCGGATGAGTATATGCCTTCCCGGACTTACTAGGCTTCTCTATGGCACAAGATACCATATGTCTATTCAAATCGAATTTGAATTTGTATACTTTTCCACACTTATCACAAACGTGAGCTTTCTTCAGAATGCTTTTTGTTATGTGTAGTGAGTTGTGACTCGTAAGAGAATGTTCTGCCACATTCTTCACAACAATAAGGCATTTCCACGGTATGATATTTTCTATGAGCTTTCGCATGTTCCTCTCGACTGAATTTGAATGTTCTCTCACATTCATCACAAAAATAACTCTCTTTGTTAGAGTGAATTTTCTTATGTCTCTTCAAATTGCCCATTTGAGTGAATTTTTGGCCACAGATTTTACAAACAAAAGGCTTTTTTCCTGCATGAATCATCTCGTGTGTCTTCAAATTACACTTAGATGAAAACACCCTTTTACAATATCCACACCGGTAAGTCTCTTTTAGATGATATTTGAAGAAATGCTCTTTTAAATCTCTTCGAAGTTCAAATTTTTCCCCACATTTCATGCACTTGAATGATTCTTCAGAGGATGTGGTATCAGTAGAAGACATATCAAAGACTTTGCAACTCGGATTAATTAAAAAAACTAAACTTTTAAAAGCGTGTTTGTGAAATGCAGTTATCACTCGTAACTTTTCGACATTAATTGAACATATATCGAGACAACCTATTTAGTTCTCATTTTGTGTTGCCATTTTTTTTTTTTTTTTTTTTTTGCCTTAATTATTTTTGAAGTTTTTTTTTTTTTTTTTTTTTTACAAACTATGCACTATATCACGAACTTAAATTCGGAAAATCTTTAATAATTTATAACTGAAATTTTGGGTTGATTTTTAATAAAATTTGGTTTTTTAAATTAATAAATTTGCAAACATTATTAAATACTATCTATTTTTATCAACATAAATTAACCTGAATTTACAAGTTTAAAAATTCTACCCGTTTTTATAATTTAGTTAAAAGAATATCCCCAATGTTTTGTTTTATTATAATTTTTTTTGCCGTGGGTAAACACAGATGAGGCCAATGCCAGACATACGCTGAATTTAAATACGTTTTATGGAGTCAGAATATAGTAGTAGTACC